>CM031236.1:597043560-597081060 GCA_018340775.1 Taxus wallichiana var. yunnanensis | reverse complement strand
GTGCCATATGATAATTTATTTGTGTAAAAAGACTTTAAGAAAAAGTGAAATTTTACAACTGAGATTAGACTAGATGGAAAAGAGAATATAAAAATAAGTGACTAGAAAATGGCACTATAATAATGTGACCTTTATTGGACACTAATAGTGGTCATATAATACCAAATGTGGTCTATAAGGTATAATGATTGTCAAGGATAGTCATAAACTTCAAAATAGAAGTAGATATGTTACCAATTTTGAGGGATGTTCAAAGAACAAAAGATAAATCTAAAAATGTTTATTAGAAGTTCATCAAGTTAGATATTGCATAGAATCCATTGTAAAAATGAAATTATTTTTAAAAATACTTAATATACACTCATAATTTAGTTATCTACAAAATTATTTAAATAATCATTCCAACACACCTTTTACCATCATTAAGTTTTAAGTCCATTCAGTTAAAAAAAAAGGTTAAAAAGAAAGAAATTTCTAATAAAAAAATCCTCTAAACAAATGTCATCCTTAATAAACTATAAATTAACACCAACCTTTAAAAGTCATATGTTCTTCTATTTATATTGTATTGGACGTCCTCCCTAAAACTTTTGTTTCTTGATCCTTCGACTCATCCGATATTGTATTTTATCCCATACAACTATCACTAACTCCGTTCAAAATCAATGTAAAACGAGTTTTTATGGAAAAACAGGCATTGGACAGACCTAAGATTATTTTTTTGGTTTTCCTTTCACTGACACATTTTTGGAAAATCTCCTACTGGGCTCCTGCTTTCACACTTCTCAAGTGATTTTGGGCAACGTATTTTTCTTCTTTTTAGCTATTCCATTAAAATATGCTTGGAGCAGAACTTATGATCCGGTCTAATATTCAAATATGTGTCCTACAAGATTTTGAAAGATCGAGGAAGGGATGGTTGATAGTAAAGAGTCAAGTTGACTGCAATATTGCTTTGTTGAAGAACATATCAAGCCGGCCAAGCAATGATTCTCATATGTTCAGCTTCTTAAATTTATTAAATGTTGGCTAAAGCTATAAAATGATTGGGAAAAATCATGGAAAAAGCACGAAATCATAACTGAAATTATTATGAAAATAGTTTTTAAAATTAAGAATAAAATCAAAGTTGTTCTATCTAATCAAATCAAATTGGAATTCTGTTTTTGGACTTCTACAATGAGAATAATAATTACATCAAGCAATTCTATATGAATGTCTTAAATATCCTGCATCATCGATCCAAGTAACAGAATATTGTTTTTTAAAATTTAAATATAACTTTGGATTGTGCAAATCATGTTCTCTTGGTGTGAAATATAAAGGTTGTTACAATAATTAATTTAAAATTTCAAAACTTTAATTACCTTATTCCTCCATGAATGGAAATATATTTAAGAATATGTGAATTAAATGCTCTTGCATAAATATACATGTCAATTTTAATAAATTATTATATATCAACTCTTTCAATTATTCTTGATATTATGAGGAGGCACGAGAGCTAAAGCCCAATAGACATTCATGCAACATTTGTCAATAAAGTGTGTGCATATATATGTGTATAAAATTAAAAGTTTATTATTTAGATTCATATAAAAATATTCAAGCTTTCTTTAATTGTTATTATATAAAACTTAATAGATTATGTTGGGATTGTGTAATACCAATAAGTTCATTTTTAGATCTATATCTTTGAATCTATTTTATCATAAAGATTGTATGAGTTGCGTGTAAAATTGACAATTGTATTTTTTCATTAAAATTTTAATAATTTGATATGAGAATAATATTGTTCGATGTAAAATATATTATAATATAAATACAAATTTATCAATTTTGATACTTTCATCTATTGATAATGTTTAATTAATTATTTTATTTTAAGTTTAAAATTATAAGTTTGTGTTATTTCATAACTTTTAATCCTCTACGTTTTAATCATTTATTAGGTTCTTTATTTTGAAATCTATTTAACAATATTTGGCAATGTCATAAAGTTTATCTTATTCTAATTTTGTCAAGTTATGTTTATACTACATTAACATATATAGTTCCGAGGATTCTTTTTAATATTAAGCTTATCGACTTCATTGAAGAGAATTGTGTAACATGTATTAATTTTAATAGGGAATAAAATCATTCGTATCCAATCATTTGAGCTATAATGATGTGATGTACATGTTGTTGCAAAATCAAAACACCCCTAAAATCAATAACTTGATGGGCTAAGATCCTCAGTGTGACTGCACAACATGCAACATCTATCAAAGTGTGGGACTTTGCAAGTCAAGAGAGCTCTCCGAATGAAGGTGAATCCTATTCCTCTGCTCAGTGCGAGACGTTCGATTGCGAGGATCTATCAAAATCCTATTCTAATTTTCCAAGGAGACAGAGTTAAGGGGATGCAAGAATTAAAACCTAATCTAACAGAGGTGATGCACCGAAGGAATGCTTGAACATTTGCATTTCCTTTAAACACAAACCATTAAAATGTGAAACAATATCCATGCACAGATGACCAAGATTGTAATGAGGGATCAGGAAGAAGCAATAAAACATAAGAGAGGGTTGAAATCATCCATAGACTTATTCTATTGCTCTAAGAATTGATATAGTGCATTACAGAACCAAGAGGTAGAAATTGCATTAAAATTTAGATGGAGGGGTTCAAGGCTCCACGAATTCACCTATAGAGCAGAGAGAAAAAGGGAGGGCACAAAGCAAGAATGTCCAACCCTTTAAAATTGTCCCTCTTGTACAATATATAGGAAGAATGAGAGAGAGAAAGGAGGAAAAATCCAACCCTGTTCCAACCGCCTCAAGGGGAAATGAATTCCCCTACCACAATGATAAGTCCCGCTTCTGAAAACTCATGCCCCTGTCTTTGTTCGTTCTTTGAGCAAGAGGGGAACCCAATCTTCATCATGGTGGCGGTAGGAGTCTTGATGGCCTCGTATTTGGGGGGTCGAGACATTAATGTTGGCAGGTGGGTAGTAGGTGCTAAGAGCTCTCTAAAACGTCCCCTCTACTCGATTCTGAGCTTCTGATCAAAAGATATGGCTACTAGAAAGTACTTCAGGTCTAGAGTCTGTTCGTGTGAATCCACGTGGCGGCCCTACGCATCTCAATGTCTCACCCCTTCCTCTACACTCTTGAAGTTGCGCCAGAAGAGACATGTGGCGGCTTCCGTGGGCCTGCTCTATTTCCTTTGTATTTTGCCCAAGTCCCCTGTTGGCGGAGACAGTTTACCTGAACCAAGACAAGTGGAGAGCCGACGCATGTTTGGGGACCGCTTTTGGATTCTACCTTTGAAGTTACATAGACAAGGCATGTGGAGGCATCTGTTGGTCCTTCTTTAGTTTTCAACACCCGAATCTACCATTCGGACCCTAGGAAATGTTGAGGACTAAGCGCTAGTTTGCAAAAACTTTTGGATCTGCCCCTTAAAATGTTGCTTTGAAGAGACATGCGGGACCTTCATTGCATGCCTTATACTTAGTTGATTCAGGTCCTAAGTGAACACTACCTACCTCGTCCCTTTGGTGATTTAAACGGGGGCACCATATATAATGCCAAAAACTCCTTGTGGGGGACCGTCATAGCTTGACTCCCTAAAATGTGACGGTGGGAAACGTGGCGTCATCCGTGGGCCGCTCCTCCATTTCCCCATTTTTGCTTAATCCCTTTTGTTTGGCAGGGGCTATATGTCTGACTCGGGACACGTGGGGGGCTTGTGCATATTTTGGTTCTACCTTTTGGGTCGCGCCCTTGAAGTTGTCTTTGTTGGGACATGTAGCTCCTCTCGTGGGTGTGTGACTTTTTCAATGGTGAGGAGATGATTCTCTAACCTTGGACACATGACAAGTCTATGCTTTTTTGGGGACTTGCTCCTCTATCAAACTCTTGACTTTGCACCAAACTAACACATGGAGGCTTTCGATGACCTTTTTACATTTAGTCGATTTAGGCCTACTTTGCCCCCTCGACACCGACCACGTGGTGAGCCGACGCATTTTGAGATGTCCCTAAATTTTTCTTTTGAAGGAGTGCTGATTGGACATGTGGAGGCTTCTGCACACTCCACTCTATTTGGCCGATTCAATAGTCGAGCCCACCTACTTTGTCTTGGCTCCTGGCCACGTGGTGATCTGGCACTCATTGGGAACCCTATTTTGGACTCCACTCTTGGAAAAATATCCCCACGGGCTCGTGGGCCCACACTTGAAAACTATGCCATTTTGTGAAAAGTTGTAAAAGTTCCAAAATGCCCTGTAGACCCTGCTTGGCCCGCATTTACTCTTGGGAAAAATTTCCTCCATGGCCCCGTGAGACCCGCTTAGCAAAAGAAATCAATCCCACCCATAGGCCCACATTTTCCACTTGTTCCTTTTGCAAAAGTGCAAAACTACAAAATTACCTCCTGCCCGGCCCATCGGTCGTCCGCAATTTTCCAATTGGCAAAAACCTCCCCATGCCCGTCGGCCCGCTTTTGGCAAAAAATCCTTCCACAACCCATAACTTGAAAAATATGAAGAGTTAGAAGGACTTCTTTACATTTTTAGAAAGGGGAAGAAATTTCCTATCTGATGAATATGTTTTCAAGAAACCTTAAGTGCTTAAAATATATAAAAAATCAGATTGAAGCACAAAAGGGGGAAAAGGGGGTTAGTTGACCAAAAATAAGAGTGAGCTTATTTTAGACAAAAATTTGGCGACTCACAGGGGGCATCTGCCTACTAGATGAGATGACCCATTGCCTTGAAGCATCCATTGGGTATGGAGTCTACCTGGTAATTTCAAATCTAGTCTGGAACCGCTGCTGTTAGTGCAAAATCACAGCACCCCTGGATGTTGATCAGATTTCTAGGTTGATCACTAATATCCAGTGTGATTGCATAACATTGAATCCTTTCTCCAAGTGTGGGACTTGAAGAGTGAGAAAGGAATCTCCAGAGAAAGGCTGGTTCCTATTCCTCTGTTCAGGTGCACACGAAATATGCAGAGGGTTTCCTCAAAATCTAATCTAATCTGCCAAGGAGACAAGGTAAGAAGATGCATAAACTAAATCTAAGCTAATAGAGGTGATGCACCGAGGAATGAAGAACATATGCTTTGCCACATTAAACACAGACCATGTAGATATAACACAACATCATGCACAGATAGCAAAAATGCAATGAAAGATCAAGAATGACAGTAATAAATATGTAAGAGGGTTTAAAAGCAACCACAGACACACATATATATTGCTCAAGGATAGATTCAATACATTGCAATAGCCAAAAGGCAAAAATGGTGTTACAGTCTATATGGGAGGTTTGAAAACTCCACGAATTCTCTTGCAAGCAGGAGAGAAGGGAGGGTGCAAAGCGGAAATGTCCCACCTTAGAAAGAAACCCCTCCTTACAATTTATAGGAAGAATGGGAGAGCAAAGAGAGAGGAATTCGAAATCTGCCCCAACCACCTCTAGGTTGCATTTAATTCGTCCATCATGGCAGAAGCGGCGGGTTCTGGCGAAGCGGCGGTTTGTCTAACAGAAGCGGCGGGTTGTTTGCTGCATTAAAGTGGTTGTTGAAGCATTACCTCTGCTTGTTATTCGCGCTAGAGGTGTTTCTTGATTTTCACTCTTCAGACTGCACCAAAACTCGAGATTGATCCCAGAATCGTGTAGAGGATTTCACTAGCTTTCCGTTGATATAAGGAACATGCAAATCCGAGCTCTGGATCAAAAGATACGACGATTTGAAGAAAACAGGCAATAATGGATTTGAAAAGCTTTCCCGCGTACTGCCACTTGGACACCACGTGGCATGCTCTGATTCGCTGAATAATTCTTCTCCCCTCTTGCTTTTAGCGTGTCTCTTGAATTTTGACTTTTGGTGCTCTTGGAATATTTTCCACATCTTTTTCCACGCCCACTACTAGGGATACGTGGCATGCATTGGTTGGTTCACGAACTCCGCCGGTCTTCCTTCACTTTTACCCCTTTTGGCTTAGATTTGGCCAAACCTTCCAACTCCTCCCGAGCTCCGCACTTCTATGCTCCATTGGACACGTGTCCAATTTCTATTGGCTCGGGCCGCGCTTCAAATCTTTCCCTTTGACCCTTCGGCTTTTCCTTGATGACACGTGGCAATTTCTCAATGGTTCTCGCCTCTTTGGGTCTTCCGCGTGCTTCGCGTCCATTCGTCCCGATGTCCCAATGCTTTGCTTGGGACAAAACCTCCGATCCGCCCAAATGGGCTTCCTTGTCCCTCATTTGGCCAGACACGTGGCACCTTTTGATTGGCTTTCGGCTCCTTCGGCTTCTTCGCGTATTTCGGGTCTTTTTGTCCCGGACGTCCTATTTTGATTTTGGACCTTTTGGGACAATTTCGGCTGTCTTCGGCCGGTTCGTATTTCGCTTCGCCCGCTTGTCCCATTTGCTTTTGGGCTGACTTGTCTCTTTTCACGGTTCGGGTATTTCTACGCCCGCTTGTCCCATTTGCTTTTGGGTGACTTGTCTCTTTTCGGCCGGTTCGGGTATTTCTGGCCCGCTTGTCCCGACTGCTCCCTTTAGAAGGACTTAGCCAGTTTTTCACTTTTTCCTGGATCAATCCTATTTGCCTTTCTGCAACTTTTCGCACTTTCTCAAAGCTTGCTCCTTCCCTCTTCGGCCTGGGGAGTTTAGAAAGATTCCTGAAGGGACCCTAGAAACCTGATTTTGCTCTGAATCAGTCATTTTTCTTGGGACTTGAATATTCTGATGCATGTTATCAAAATTACCCTGGGGGGTGAATTTTGGATAACAGTTTGGCGACTCAGTGGGGTCATCTACCTGCTAGATGAAAAGGCCAGTTGCCTGAAGCCATCCATTGGGCATGGAGTTAAGCATTAACCTGAAACAAGCCTGATACTGCAACTTCCCCTCCAGCAACACTCTGAACTGTAGAAAACAACCTGAGAGCAGCAAAACCTGTGCCAAAGCACTTAGGGAAAACAAAACTAACCTACAGCAAAACAATGTGCACAAGCACTTGGAGGAAAGAAAATCTAATCTAGTATTTACAGATGTAGTGAACCTCCCTCTAGAAGCAACGCTTGAGATAGATTCCATTTACTGGAATCTGCAGTTCTTCACCATCCAATGAGGCCAATTGGAAAGCATTGTTGTTCTTGCACTTTGTGACCATGTATGGGCCACTCCAAATGGCATCAAATTTTGAATGCCTTCCTGGTTTTGCTCTGTCCACATCCCATTTCAATACTAGATCTCCTTCTTGAAAAGATTTATCTTTGGCCTTCCTATCAAAGGTCTTCTTGATCGAAGCCTGATCCTTTTCCATTGCTTGGAATGCCTGATCTCTGATTTCTTGCAGCTCCATCAATTCTGCATACCTCACCTCCATGGGTCCAAACTCTAGCAATTCCAGTGTTTCATGAGTTCCAACGTTGGCAACTCAAGTGACAGGGGCAAGATTGCCTCTCTTCCGTAGACAAGCCTAAATGGAGAGTTACCTGTGGATCTTTTGGGAGTTATCCTATCTGCCCATAAGGCTGATTTCAGTTTGGTATGCCAAGCCTTCTGATTCTCATCAAGAGTCCTCCTAATGATCCTCAGCAAGTTTTTGTTTGTAGACTCGGCCTGGCCATTACCTTGAGGGTAATAGTTTGATGAAGTGCTCAGGTAGATCCCGTTCTTGACAGCCCACTCAGTAACTTTAGATCCAATGAATGCCAATGCATTATCAGAGACTATTGTAGCAGGCACACCAAATCTGGTAGTTATCCCCTCGTAAAAGTCCAAGATGCTAGACTCATTCGCCTCTTTGAGTGCTACTGCTTCTGTCCATCTGGTGAAGTAGTCTGTGGCTGTCAAAATCCATTTGTGCCCTTGGCTCGAATTGGGATTGATGATTCCAATGAAGTCCAAACCCCATTGCATGAATGGCTGGTCAATTGAGATTGGATGTAATGGGAGGGCTGCAAGTCTCTCTTTTCCTGTGAAGAATGCACAATTCTTACATTTCTTGATCCATGCATAGCAATCACTAAAGACTTTAGGCCAATAATAACCAGCCTTCATGATTTTCAGAGCTGTCACTCTTGGTGCAAAATGGCCACCAGCTGGTCCATCATGAAACTCCTTTAATACCCTTTGAATCTGACCTGTGTTAATGCATCTCAGCAGCACTCCATTGACGTCCTTCTTGAACAAAACTCCATCAATGATGGTATATGGAATAGCCTGCAACCTGAAGTGTCTTCTTCTTGCTTTGCTCATTTCTAGAGGGCACATGCCCGTCTGTAGGAAATGTATCATATTCTGAGTCCAACAGGGAGTGGACACATCATCATTTTCCTGTTTTTGATCATTTTGTAATAGCAGGACAGCGTCTTCTTTATCTTCTGGGTTGTTTAGTTGTTTGGAAGCGAGCTGCTCACACAAACCTTTGCCTCTTACCAGCTTGGTGATCTTGATCTCAATGTCATACTCCATGACACGGGTGATCCATCCTGCCCTTTTCTCATTCAAATCCTTGTTGAGGAGGAAGTCCTTGACCCCAGCATGTGAGACCAGCAACTGGACCTTGTTGTTTGAGACTAAATGCTTGAACTTCTTCAAGCTCCTGATTACTGCAAGCACATGTTTTTCAATAAAAGAGTACCTCAATTCACAGTCATTTAGGCTTTGGCTAAAGAAGGCAATTGGCTGTTCATCATTATCTTTATTCTGTTGCACCAAAATGGCAGAAATAGTGTCATCACCCCCAAATGCATAGAGGATGAAATCCTTGGAAAAGTCCGGGTTGATGAGAGTGGGTGCCTGGGAGATGGCTTCTTTGATTGCTTCAAAACTCTCCTTGCCTTCTGCCGTCCATTTGAAAGCCATGCTTTTTCTTAACATTTTGGTGATGGGCTTGACAAGGGCTGCAAAATTTGGGACAAACCTCCGAACAAAGTTTATCCTTCCCAGGAAACTTTGAAGAGCCTTTTTGTAACTTGGCAATGGCAGAGCTCTTATGGCTTCAACCCTTTCTGGATCAATTGCTAATCCTTCCTTGGAGACAATATGGCCAAGAAGTTTCCCTTCATGTGCAAGAAAGATGCACTTCTTAGGATTTAAAGACACTCCAAACTTTCTACACCTCTGAAACACTTGCCTGAGGTGAAAGAGATGGTCTGCAGCATTCTTTGAGAAGACAGTAATATCATCTAAGTATATCAGTACTATCTTGTTGATCAAGCCTTTGAATGCCATATCCATAGCTCGCTGGAATGTTGCTCCGGCGTTCGACAGTCCAAATGGCATCTTCTTGTAGGCATATGTGCCCCATTTGGTTGTGAAGGCTGTCTTGAACTGGTCTTCCTCCTTCACCATAATTTGATTGAAGCCTGAGTATCCATCAAGCAGCGAAAACCTTTCTGACCCAGCTACAACCTGCAATATTTGCTCCATGGAAGGGAGTGGATAATGGTCCTTGAGAGAGGCTCTATTCAAATCTCTGAAGTCAACACATAGCCTGATCTCTCCACTTTTCTTTCTGACTGGAACTAAGTTGGCAACCCAACTAGAATGCTTGATTGGGAATATAATTGCTGACTCAATCAGCTTGTCCAATTCTTTCCTCATGAGAGGCTCCATGTGTGGATTGACTGGTCTCTGTTTCTGCCTGACAGGCTTAGTATTTGGATCCAACTCGATGGTATGCTGAGCTAAGTTGGGATTGAAGCCCTTCAAGTCTTCATAGCTCCAAGCAAATACGTCAGGGAATTCTTGACAAAGCTGTATGAACTCATATCTCTCTTGCTCAGTTGTCATTTTTCCAATTTGCAATGGCTTGTTCTCTTTTACCAAGATGGATACCGAATCTTCCCTCTTGACCTGAATATTTGCTTTCTCCTTTCTAAACTGATCATTGGGGTTAAAAATGGACTCCAAGGTGACAAGTCCCTTGGGCAGCTTGTCAGTTCTCAGCTGTATCACCTGGTCACCATATTGCTGTTTCAACTTCTCTTGATTCTTAGCTGAGAACTCAGCTTCTTCTTGCAAGAAGTGGATGATTTGCTGGTCATTCTCAAATACTTGCCAATTGACATCGTTATCCGGCACTGAAGGCCTCACAATCACGTGGATGTTTGGCTGTACCTTGTCTTGTTGAATGTTTTCTACAATGTCAAAGGTTGCCCCCACTGCTGCAAGCCTGTCAGCAGCTTGATTCTCTTTTCTGGGAATGGCCTTGATGCTGAAAGCCTCAAAATCTTCCATGAGGTCCCACACCCTGTTCTTGTAGCATCTGAGTAGATCATTTTTGGCAGCATGCTGTCCCTTGACCTGATTTACAATCAGCTCACTGTCCCCAAACACTTGCAAGTTATTTATTTTTCTCTTTATTGCCCAATGCATCCCTTGCACCAAGGCTTCATATTCAGCAGTGTTATTGGAACATGCAAATTGAAATCTAAAAGCTGAATAATACTTTACTCCTTGAGGTGAAATAAGCATGGCTCCACCTCCTGCGCCTTGTCTACTCCTTGATCCATCAAAAAACAGTTGCCATACCTCATTGTCATCCTTGTGGCTTGGCCTGGTGATGTTAGGAATAGGTTGACATTCTTCGTGTATACAATAGGCCCCTAGTTCAGATTCTTCTACTTTTTGATAAGGATCAAAAGCATGCACCTTGCTTGCCCATTCATCAAGAGTCAAATCTGGGATACTTCCAACCTTAGTATCGGCTTCATCTGTGCCAAGGTGATCTTCTTGATCAAATGCTGAGCAATTGGTATTAATATGACTTGGAGTATAGGGCTCAATGTGGAAATCTGCAATAGGTTCTGACCTAATTGTAGCTTTAGTTCCATACCTCGTTCTGAACAGCATGTGTGACCAATCAGCGGACAAATATCCCCCAATCTTGGCAGTAAAGTCCCTTGACAAACAGAGGGCAAAGAGTGGTGGAAGGTCTATGATTGATATATCTTGCAAGACAACAACATTTGGACATGCATGCAAGGTAAGGCTCAAATTTCTAATCACTCCAACTGTTGCTATTGCTGTCCCATCCAGCTGCACTACTCCCTTAGATGTTATCTCATATTGGAGCCCTAACTGATCAGCTATCTGTTTAGGCATTACTGAGCTACTTGCCCCGGAATCTATCATGCAATTATGCACTAGCTGATTTCCAATGATTAACGAAACATAAAAGGGGGGCTTCAACATTTTACCTTGTTGTGTTCCATGATTTCCTTCAGGCTGGGCAGCATTTGTAAGCACTTTGTCTTGCCTCTCCGAACTCCTTGATTCGAAGTTGGCGATCCTTCATAGCAGCTTGACTTGCAGCAGATCTCTTTGGCACTCGGGATGGATAGGGATTCCCACATAGATATATTGACGTTTGTCTTCTTCATCCGATCAATGATACTTGAATGGTGATGAAGGATCTCTCTCTTTATCCCTTGGTTTGCACATTCGCTCCTTGTATGTGGGCAGCAACAGCTGGCATTTGAGTTGGCCTAGGGGCTGTTCTTGACTGCCCTTGTGCATTGGAAACTGGGTTTTGCTTGCCAATCATTTGTGGAGCTGTGGAAGGTTGTGGATTGGCTCACCCAAATTTCTCCTTTTTGACCTTGTGTTGGCAGCGACACCTTGAGAAACTGCCTGATTCATACCACAGAAATCCTCTGCCTGCCAATTTACCAATGTGGTGTCATTTGGGGCAGGTTGCTGTTGGAATGTTTCTTGTAGTTGGCTGTTTTCTTGACTACTTTCACCCTCCACACCAGCACTTGTTACCATTAAAGCTTGGGTTAAAGCACCATTATAGCACATGGATTGATTATGGGGTTCATTACATGGAAAACACCATTCATACTCCTGGGCAATATTGTTTTGTGCTGGTACTAATGCCTTAGAGGCAGATATGGCATTTGGATTATAGGGCTGGAATGGTCTATTGACAGGAGGCCTTGTTTGATTCATATTTGCAGCTGGATTAGGTGGCCTTTGAGGCTGATATGGCTGCCTATTAGGTTGAGCTTGAGGCTGATACGAAGGTCTAAAGGCTTGAGTTTGCTGTCTCTTAAGTGTGACCAGCTCATTACCTAAATTTTGCAGCTGCTTCATGACTTCTTGAAGCTCATTTGGGGCACTTGGAGATGAAGTGGAAGCTTCATTTGAACTCTGATTTCTAGGAGTGGGAGAAGGAGCTACGACAGGTGCCTGACTAGTACTTGGGCTCTCTAAACTTGGATATAATGGCATTGGAGGCCTAGGAGATAGCTTGCCAGCTTGAATCAGACAATTTTCAGCTCTAATGGCAATATTATAAGCAGCAGGGATAGTTGTGCCTCCCATGGATTGAATCAATATAGAAATATCAGAATTTAAAGCTTTAAGGTAGTATAGAAAAGCACCTTCTGCTGTTGGTCTGACTGCTACTGGAATTCTATCCCAAGATCTTTGAAATCTGAAGTTGAAGTCAGTTAGCTGCTCATTGGAAGCTCTCTTGATGGTTGTCAGCTGCTCCAAAAGAGACAAGTTGTCTCCCTTCTCTCCAAATTGATTATGAAGTGCAACACACAGCTGATTCCAGTTCGTGATAGAAGCAGCTTCAAGGCTCCTAAACCATTGCAATGCTTTCCCCTTGAATGAAGACGCCAGCAATTTGACAGCTACTTGCATCTCGTTAATCTCATGGATTGCACAAATGTTAGCAATGTCCTTGACATGATCGCCAGGAGTGGTCTGATTTTCTCCAGTAAAGTATGGAATGTTCTTCAGTGCTGCTACTGGGATTGGATTTTGTGCATTGAGAGCAAGTGGGCTGCTGCCTGTGAAGTTGACATAGGGGTTCACTGGTTGCGCCATTCTGATTGGTCTTAAAATCCTTGTATATTGAAAGAAAGGCCGCTCAGGTGGAGGAGTTGAGAGAGTTCTGTTTGGTGGAGATGGAGACCTTTGAATCCTTCTTCCTCTTTGCCTTCTTCTTGGAGATAGTTGCAGGTATTCAAACAGCACTTCCTCTTCTCCAGCTCTTGACCTTGTGATTCTTCTCATAAGCTTTTAGGCCTGACTGCTGGAACCAGTTGATTCTTCCCCTTGGAGTCGCCAGATATGCAAATAATAGCTCTTTTCAAGCAAGAAAATTGCAGCAGATGCACATCAACCTTGCTGCAATAAAAATGAGACCTCTGTCCCACCGGGCGTGCCAAAACTGTTAGTGCAAAATCACAGCACCCCTGGATGTTGATCAGATTTCTAGGTTGATCACTAATATCCAGTGTGATTGCATAACATTGAATCCTTTCTCCAAGTGTGGGACTTGAAGAGTGAGAAAGGAATCTCCAGAGAAAGGCTGGTTCCTATTCCTCTGTTCAGGTGCACACGAAATATGCAGAGGGTTTCCTCAAAATCTAATCTAATCTGCCAAGGAGACAAGGTAAGAAGATGCATAAACTAAATCTAAGCTAATAGAGGTGATGCACCGAGGAATGAAGAACATATGCTTTGCCACATTAAACACAGACCATGTAGATATAACACAACATCATGCACAGATAGCAAAAATGCAATGAAAGATCAAGAATGACAGTAATAAATATGTAAGAGGGTTTAAAAGCAACCACAGACACATATATATTGCTCAAGGATCGATTCAATACATTGCAATAGCCAGAAGGCAAAAATGGTGTTACAGTCTATATGGGAGGTTTGAAAACTCCACGAATTCTCTTGCAAGCAGGAGAGAAGGGAGGGGTCGCAAAACAGAAATGTCCAACGTTAGAAAGAAACCCCTCCTTACAATTTATAGGAAGAATGGGAGAGCAAAGAGAGAGGAATTCGAAATCTGCCCCAACCACCTCTAGGTTGCATTTAATTCATCCATCATGGCAGAAGCGGCGGGTTCTGGCGAAGCGGCGGTTTGCCTAACAGAAGCGGCGGGTTGTTTGCTGCATTAAAGTGGTTGTTGAAGCATTACCTCTGCTTGTTATTCGCGCCAGAGGTGTTTCTTGATTTTCACTCTTCAGACTGCACCAAAACTCGAGATTGATCCCAGAATCGTGTAGAGGATTTCACTAGCTTTCCGTTGATATAAGGAACATGCAAATCCGAGCTCTGGATCAAAAGATACGACGATTTGAAGAAAACAGGCAATAATGGATTTGAAAAGCTTTCCCGCGTACTGCCACTTGGACACCACGTGGCATGCTCTGATTCGCTGAATAATTCTCTCCCCTCTGCTTTTCGGCGGGCTGTCTCTTGAATTTTGACTTTTGGTGCTCTTGGAATATTTTCCACATCTTTTTCCACGCCCCGCTACTAGGGATACGTGGCATGCATTGGTTGGTTCACGAACCTGCCGGGTCTTCCTTCACTTTTACCCCTTTTGGCTTAGATTTGGCCAAACCTTCCAACTCCTCCCCGAGCTCCGCACTTCTATGCTCCATTGGACACGTGTCCAATTTCTATTGGCTCGGGCCAGCGCTTCAAATCTTGCCCTTTGACCCTTCGGCTTTTCCTTGATGACACGTGGCAATTTCTCAATGGTTCTCGGGCCTGCTGGGTCTTCCGCGTACTTCGCGTCCATTCGTCCCGGATGTCCCAATGCTGCTTGGGACAAAAACCTCCGATCCGCCCGAAATGGGCTTCCTTGTCCCTCATTTGGCCAGACACGTGGCACCTTTTGATTGGCTTTCGATTTTGTCCCGGACGTCCTATTTTGATTTTGGACCTTTTGGGACAATTTCGCCGGTTCGGCCGGTTCGGGTATTTCTGGCCCGCTTGTCCCATTTGCTTTTGGGCTGACTTGTCTCTTTTCGGCCGGTTCGGCCGGTTCGGGTATTTCTGGCCCGCTTGTCCCATTTGCTTTTGGGCTGACTTGTCTCTTTTCGGCCGGTTCGGGTATTTCTGGCCCGCTTGTCCCGACTGCTCCCTCTAGAAGGACTTAGCCAGTTTTTCACTTTTTCCTGGATCAATCCTATTTGCCTTTCTGCAACTTTTCGCACTTTCTCAAAGCTTGCTCCTTCCCTCTTCGGCCTGGGGAGTTTAGAAAGATTCCTGAAGGGACCCTAGAAACCTGATTTTGCTCTGAATCAGTCATTTTTCTTGGGACTTGAATATTCTGATGCATGTTATCAAAATTACCCTGGGGGGGTGAATTTTGGATAACACCGCTTTCCGCTTTATGCACTCTTATCTTTACAAGAAAATATTGGATTCAAGATTTGTGAGAGTAGAGAGTTGTCTGAAACCTAGAAACTTCTCCCTCATTTGATTTTCTGCAAATCGATCCGTTAGAGTGCAATGAAAACATCCATACCTAATCCAATATGGATATTATGTAGATTTAATTCTTGTGGCCACAAGCCTCTTCCATGAGTGAGATGAAATGTATACAAGCATACACCAGAAGCAATAGAGCATGTGCACAAACACTTAGAGAAATTGAAACCTAAACTATAACAAGACAATGTGCATACACACTTGGAGAAATTGAAAACCTAGGCTAATATTTACAAGGGTTAGAAACTCTCCTTTTAGTAGTAGTGTTTGAGGTAGATCCCATTGACAAGAATATGTAATTCACCGGAAGACATTGCTACCTTTTCATTCAGTGATCATGTATGGATCACTCCATAAGGCATCAAACTTAGAATGCTTGCCTGGATTTGCACGTTCAGCATCCCACTTTAGTACCAAGTCTCCAACTTGGAATGTCTTGGATTTAGCTTCCTTTTCAAAGCATCTCTTAATTGAAGCTTGATCCTTCTCCATGGTTTGTACTGCATGTTCTCTTGCTTCTTCTAACTCCATCAACTCTGCATACCTGATCTCCATAGGCTCAAACTCAGCTAGTTCTAGTTGTTTCATGAGTTCTAATGCTAACAACTCAAGTGATATAGGTAGAAATGCTTCCTTTCCATATACAAGCTTGAATGGAGAGTTGCCTATAGACCTCTTGGGGTGACTCTATCTACCCAAAGAGCTGATTTGAGTTTTGTGTGCCAAGTTCTCTAATTCTCATCAAGAGTCCTTCTGATGATTCTCAACAAGTTCTTGTTTGTGGACTCTGCTTGGCCATTACCTTGAGGGTAATAGTTTGAAGAGGTGCTAAGATATACACCATTCTTGACAGCCCATTCAGTGATCTTTTTGCCAAGGAATGCCAATGCATTTTCTGATATGATAGTAGCAGGGGCACCAAACCTTGTGTCTATCACTTCATAGAAATCCAAGATGTTGGATTCGTTTGCTTACTTAAGTGCCACTGCTTCACTCCACTTGGAGAAATACTCGGTCATTTGTGAGTATCTAATTATGGCCCCCGGATTGAATTGGGGTTGATCACTCTAATGAAGTCCAATCCCCATTGCATGAATGGCTGATTTACCAAAATTGGGCGAAGAGGCAGGGCTGCTAACCTTTCCTTCCCTGTGAAGAATGCACACTTCTTGCACTTCTTGATCCATGAGTAGCAATCCCTAAACACCGTAGGCCAATAGTAACCAGCCCTCATAATTTTTAGCATCATTACCCATGGAGAAAAGTGGCCTCCAGCTTCTCCATCATGGAACTCATGCAACACCCTCTTAATTTGGCCTATCCCAATATAACTCATAGAAAACTATTGATTTCCTTCTTGAAAAAGACACCACCAATAAGCACATATGGGATGGCTTGTAATCTTAAGTATCTCCACTTTACTTTGTTCCATTCTGGGGGAAAACCTGTTTGGAGATAATGCACCAAGGATTGAGTCCAACATGGAATGGGTGCATCGTTAGCTGGTTGCTCTGAATCATTCTGTAGTAGTAGGACAACCTCTTCTTCTCCTTTTGACTCAGCTTTTGCTTGGATCGAGCTGCTCACATAGACCTTTGTCATGAACCAGCTTGGTCACTTTGATTTCAATATCATACTCCATTACACAAGTGATCCAACCTGCTCTCTTCTCATTCAAGTCTTTGTTTAGGAGAAAGTCCTTGACACTAGCATGAGACACTAGTAGTTGAATCTTGTTGTTCGAGACCAAGTGTCTGAACTTCTTCAAACTCCTAATGACAACAAGGACATGCTTTTCAATGAAAGAATACTTTACTTCGTAATATTCCAAGCTCTGACTAAAGAAGGCTATGGGCTGTTCTGAACCTTCCTTGTTAGGCTGAACCAAGATAGTTGAGATTGTGTCTGACCCTCCAAAATCATACAGCATGAAGTCCTTTGAAAATTTTGGGTTAATAAGAGTTGGGGCTTGTGATATTGTGAGCTTGATGGCCTCAAAACTCTCTTTTCCTTCGCTGTCCATTTGAATGCAAGACTCTTCTTTAACATCATCATTAAAGGCTTTACAAGAGTGGAAAAATCAGGCACAAATCTGCATGGACAAATTTTATCCTTCCTAAAAAGCTTTGGAGGGATTTCTTGTGATGTGGTAGTGGTAGTGTTCTAATGGCTTCAACTCTTTCAGGGTCAATTGTCAACCCTTCTCTTGAGACAATGTGGCCCAACAACTTGCCCTTGTGTGTCGAAATACACATTTCTTTGGATTCAATGACACTTTGAACCTTCTACACCTTTGAAATACTTTCCGAGGTGAAAGAGGTGGTTTGTTGCGTTCTTTGAGAAGACAAGTGATATCATCTAGATATACCAACACCATCTTGTTGATCAAGCCCTTGAACACCATATCCATAGCTTGCTAAAATGTTGCTCGGCATTGGACAATCCAAATGGCATCTTCTTATAAGCATATGTGCCCCAGTTGTGGTGAAGGTCATCTTGTACTTGATCTTTCTCTTTCACCATTATCTGATTATAGCCTAAGTATCCATATAGCAATGAAAACCTTTCGAGCTAGCTACAACATGCAAGATCTATTCCATTGATGGAAGTGGATAATGATCCTTGAGTGATGCTTTATTCAGATCATGAAAGTCCACACACAATCTGATTTCTCCATTTCTTTTCCTCACAGGCACCAAGTTTGCAACCCAACTTGAATGCTTGATAGGGAAGATGATGCTGGCCTCAATTATCTTGTTCAAATCTTTTCTCATGAGAGGTTCAATGTGAGGGTTTACTGGCCTTTGCTTCTATCTGAAAGGCTTAGATCCCGGATCCATCTCGATAGTGTGTTGTGCCAACCTTGGGTTGAAACCTCTTAAATCCTTGTAAGTCCAAGAAAAGACATCTAGGAATTCTTGAAAAATTTGAATGAATTCAGATTTTTCTTGTTGAGTACTTACCTTGCCAATTTGCAACGTTTTGCCTTCATCTATGGAAATGGGCTCTAAATCTTCACCCTTTACCTGAATATTTTCTTTCTCCTTCTGGAATTGATCATTTGGGTTGAAGATTGACTCCAAAGTTACAAGACTCTTTGGTAATTTGTTGGTTCTCAGCTTC
Organism: Taxus wallichiana var. yunnanensis; assembly: GCA_018340775.1. Classification (NCBI taxonomy): domain Eukaryota; kingdom Viridiplantae; phylum Streptophyta; class Pinopsida; order Cupressales; family Taxaceae; genus Taxus; species Taxus wallichiana. Next base: position 597,062,665 of record CM031236.1, on the reverse strand, counting down.
ACCACTAGGTCACAATAACACTTTTACAACTTGTCTTGGTTTATAGCGGAGAACTTAGCTTCTTCTTGTAGAAAATTGACAATTTGTTGATCATTCTTGAAGACTTGCCAACTTGTGTTGTTATCTGGAACAATTGGTCTTACAACCACTTTAATATGGGGTTGAGATTTCTCACTCTTGATACTCTCTACTACATCAAATGTCACCTCGATTGCTGCCAATCTGTCCACTGCTTCATTCTTCTTCCTTGGGATGGAATTGATGCCGAATGCTTTGAAATCTTTGATGAGATCCCATACCCGATTCTTGTAGTTTTTAACAGATCATTCTTGGTAGCATTTTATCCTTAGACTTGATTCACAACTAGCTCACTATCGCCAAACACTTGTAAGTTTTTAATCCCTCTCTTTCTTGCCCAATGCAGTCCATGGATCAAGGCTTCATACTGTTGTGTTGTTCAAGTAAGCGAATGGAATGGAAGGATGAGTAATATTTCATACCTTGAGGTGAAACAAGCATAGCTCCTCCTCCAGCTCCTTGTCTACTTCTTGAGCCATCAAAGAATAACTGCCATACCTCATTATCATCCTTGTGATCTAGCTTAATGATGTTAGGAAGAGGATGATTCTCCTCATGCAAACAATAAACTCCTAGCTTAGATTCCTCCATTTCCTTATAAGGGTCAAAAGCATGCCTCTTTCTTTCCCATTCATCAAGAGTCAAGTCTGGAATGTATCCAACTTTGGTATCAGCTTCATGGGTGCTTGGATAATCTTCTTAATCAAGGGCTAAACAATTTGCATTGATTGGACTCGGTACATGAGGCTCAATATGGAAGTTTGCAATAGGCTCAGATCTGATTGTAGCCTTAGTTCCATAACTTGTTCTGAATAACATGTGTGACTAATCAGTAGACAAATAACCTCCAATTTTAGCAGTGAAGTCTCTTGAAAAACACAATGCAAAGTGTGGTGGCAAGTCTATGATTGATACATTTTACAATACAGTCACATTGGGGCATGTGTGTAATGTGAGGCTCAAATCCTTGATGACTCCAACCATTGTTACCACTGTCCCATCCAATTGCACTATGCCCTTAGAGATGACTTCGTATTGAAGACCCAACTGATCGGCTATTTGCTTCGGCATGACCGAGCTACTCGCTCCCGAATCAATCATGCAATTATGTACCAATTTGTCTCCAATGATCAATGAAACATAGAATGGAGGGGGCTTCAGATTCTTACCTTGTTTCCTCCATGATTTCCTTCAGGGATGAGCTGCATTGGTAAGCACTTTCTCTTATTGGTTGGGGGCTGATTTGAGGTTGACCAATTGGCCATAACAAAATTGCACAAAGTCTCTCTCGTCTCCGGGATAGCCAAATGAATCCCACATTGAGATGTTTACATTTGTTTTCTTCATCTATTCAATGATGTTAAATGGGGATGAGCTATCTTTTTTCTCCCTTTCCTTGCACATTCTTCTCTTGCACATGGGTCGTTACAACCGGTGCCTGAGTGGGTCTGGAAGGTGGCTTGGGCTGACTCTACACATTGGGAGTTGCACTTTGTGGGGTAATAGAGGGTCTGTGGACCATTTAAATTGGAGGATTTCCCTCTCCAATATTCCTCTTCTTGGACCATGTATTTTCTACCACACTATGAGGAGGTGCTTGATTCATACCACATAAATCTTCATCTTGCCAATTGACAAGCATGGTCTCACTTAGAGGTGCCTCTTTTTGGGTTACTTCCTGCTATTGATTCCCTTCCTGGCCTATCTCTTGTTCCACACTAGTTGTTGTCACCATAAGAGCTTGATTCAAAGCACCATTGAAACACATTGACTAGTTATGGGGCTGATTGCATGGGAAACACCAATCATATTCTTGAGCCATGTTGTTTTGTGTTGGAACCAAGGCCCTCGATGTTGAAGCTACGTTTGGATCATATGGTCGAAAGGCCTAGTAGCTTGAGGTTGTCCTTGGTTTTGGTTTTGATTTGCAGCTTGAGCTAGTGGTCTATTTTGCTGATATGGGGTTTAGCTTGATATTGAGTTTGAGGTTGATACGGCCTAGAACTCTGAGCTTGTTGTCTTTTGATAGTCACTAGCTCATTCCCTAGGTTCTATAGTTGTTTCATAACCTCTTGTAGCTCTTTTGAAGTGCTAGAAGATGAGGTGGAGGCTTCAGTTGAACTCTGATTCCTTGGAGTGGGTATGGGAGCTAATGTGGGTGTTTGACTAGTGCTTGGAGCTCCTAGTTTTGGATATAGAGGCATATGTAGCCTAGGTAGTTTACTAGCCTAGATTAAGCAATTTTCAGCTCTAATAACAATGTTATATGATGCGGTAAATTTATACCTCCCATTGATTGAATCATCATGACAATATCAGAATTTAAAGCTCTAAGGAAGTATAGAAAAGCACCTTTGTCTATTGGTCTCACGGCCACCGGAATCCTATCCCACGTCCACTAGAATCTAAAGTTGAAATCGGTCAACTACTCATTAGGATCCCTCTTGATTGTTTTCAGTTGTTCCAACAAGGATAGATTGTCTCCCTTCTCTCTAAATTGATTGTGAAGAGCCATGCACAAATGGTCCTAGTTCTAAATGGATCCCGTGGTTAGACTCCTGAACCACTGTAAAGATTTACCCTTAAAAGATGAAGCCAACAACTTGACCACAACATCCATTTCAATGATCTCATGAATTGCATAGACATTTGCAATATCTTGGATGTGGTCAATTGGAGTCATTTGGTTCTCTCCGTAAAATATGGGATGCTCTTCAACTGCTGCATCTGGAATTAGATTTTGTACATTGACAGGTGGTGGGCTGCTGCCACCGAAGTTGACATAGGGGTTGGGCTATGCCATCCTGATTGTTCGAAGGACTCTAGTTGATTGAACAAAAGGCCTACTAGGTGGAGGCGTCGACAATGTCTTGTTTAGTGGAGATGGAGACCTTTGGACTCTTCTTCCTCTCGATAATTGTAGATAGAAAAATAGTCCCTCCTCTATAGTTCTTGACCTTGTTTGTATTCTTCTCATGAACTTGACAAGCTTGGAATACTAAAACTAGTGGGTTCTGCCTCTTTTAGAGTCGCCAGATGTGCAATTTCAGAGCTTCTTACAAGCTAGGAACTTACAACAAGTGCACATCAATCTTGCTATAGTAAAATGAAGACTTCTTGTCCCACCGAGTGTGCCAAAATGTTGTGTGGTCACACGACCGCTTAAGATTTGTTGTTTGTAATGATACACCTTGGAAAGATGAGAAATATCTAACCTCAGTCTCCCACCAGGCGTGCCAAAAACTGTTGTAGAATCACAACACCCCTGAAATCAGTAACTTGATGGGTTAAGATCCTCAGTGTGACTACACAACATGGAGCATCTCTCAAAGTGTGGGACTTTGCGAGTCGAGAGAGCTCTCTGGATGAAGGCCGACTCCTATTCCTCTGTTCAGGTGCACACGTTCAGATTGCAGAGGGTCTATCCTAAATCCTATTCTAATTTTCCAAGGAGACAGAGTTAAGGGGATGCAAGAATTAAAACCTAATCTAACAGAGGTGATGCACTGAAGGAATGTTGAACATTTGCATTGCCTTTAAACATAAACCATTAAAATGTGAAACAATATCCATGCACAAATGACCAAGATTGCAATGAGGGATCAAGAAGAAGAAATAAAACATAAGAGAGGGTTAAAAATACGGTTATTCTATTGCATTATAGTAGCCAAGAGGCAGAAATTGCATTAAAATTTGGATGGAGGGGTTCAAGGCTCCATGAATTCACCTGTAGAGCAAAGAAAAAGGGAGGGCACAAAGCAAGAATGTCCAACCCCTTGAAATTGTCCCTCTTGTACAATATATAGGAAGAATGAGAGAGAGAAAGGAGGGAAAATCCAACCTGTTCCAACCGCCCTGAAGGGGCATTGAATTCCCCTGTCACAATGATGAGTCTCGCTGCAACACCCATGCCCCCGTCCTTGTTCCTTACTAAGAAAGAGAGGAAACCCATTCTTCATCATGGTGGCAGGTGGGAGACTTGATGGCCTCAAAAATGGTGGGTCGAGACATTAATGGTGGCAAGTGGGTAGCAGTGCTGAGAGCTCTCTAAAATGTCCCCTCCCACTCGATTTTGAGCTTATGATCAAAAGATATGGCTGCTTGAAGGTACTTTGGGTCATGATTCTATTCACACATATCCCCATGGTGGCCCCGCACATCTCAAGGTCTCGCCCCTCATCTACACTCTTTAAGTTGCACCGAAGAGACACATGGTGGCTTTTGCAATCTGTTTAATTTCGTTTGTATTCTGCAAGCCCCCCATTGGGCAAAGACAAAGTGTACTTGAACCAAGACATGTGGAGATCTGGTGCATGTTTGGGGACCGCTTTTGAATTCTACCTTTGAAGTTGCACGACGAGGCACGTGGAGGCCTCCATTTGTCCATCTTTACTTTTCAACACCGGTGTACCTTTTGGACCCAGGACATGTCGAGGGGAGGCATTAGTTTGGGAACCAATTTTGGATCCACCCCTTGAAATGGCACCGAAGAGACACGTGGGGCCTTCCGCCGCATGCCATATACTTTTCCGATTTGGGTCCTAAGTGAGGACTTCTTACCTCATCCCTTTGGTGAGTTAAAGGGGCCCACCATATATAATGCCAAAAATCCTTGCGGGTGGGACCCTTGTAGCTAGCTCCCTAAAATGTGATGGTGGGACATGTGGCATCATCCGCAGGCCACTCCTACATTTCCCTTTGTTTGGCTTAATACCTTTTTTTTTTTTGGCAGGGGCTATATGTTTGACTCGGGACATGTGGGGGCTCGCGTATGTTTGGGTTCGGCCTTTTGGGTCATACACTTGAAGTTGTGTTGTTGGGACACGTAGCTCCTCCCATGGATTTGTGAATTTTTCAATGGCCGAGGAGACCATTATATGACCTTGGGCATGTGGTGCATCTGCTTGTCCGGGGACTCGCTCTTCTGTTAAACTCTTGACTTTACTTCGACCGGCACGTGGAGGCTTTCACCAACCTTGTTACACTTAGTCGATTTTGGGCCTACTCTGCCCCCGAATTCTACTTTTGAAGGAGCACCGATTGGATGCATGGAGGGTTCCACAGACTCCATTTTATTTGGCCGATCCAATGGCCGATCCTGCCCGCTATCTTGACTGCTAGCCACGTGACGATCTAGCGCTCGTTAGGAACCCTATTTTGGACTCCACTCTTGGAAAAAAGACCCCTGTGGACTCGCAGCCTGCACTTGAAAACTGTGCCATTTTGTAAAAAGTTGTAAAAGTTCCAAAATGCCCCTGAGACCATCGATCTACATTTACACTTGGGTAAAATTTCCTTTGTGGCCCCCAAACCCGCTTTGCAAAAGAAATCACTCCCGAGCTTGTCGGCCCGCATTTTCCCCTTGTGCCTTTTACGAAAAGTGCAAAAATGCAAAATTTCCTCCCGCCACACCACTTTGGTTGGCAATTTTCCCATTGGCAAAAATCTTCCTGTGCCTGCCACCTGCTTTTGGCAAAAATCCTTTCTAGGCCCGTCACTGTAATCTTGAAAGATATGAAGAGTTAGAAGGACTTCTTTACATTTTCAGAAAGGGGAAGAAATTTCCTATTTGATGAAGATGTTTTTAGGAAACCTTAAGTTGTTGAAATGTATAAAAATTAGACTGAAGCAAAAAAGGGGGAAAGGGGGTTAATTGACAAAAAAAGAGTGAGCTTATTTTAGACAACAATACATTTAAAAACTATGCATTAGGATTTGGTCCTTAATAAATCATTATAATATTTGATATCATGGGTGTATAAATAATAGGCTACACCTCTCACCTAATCATTCACTATAAATAATTGTTACATGTCATTCTATTTATTTGTTTCTTTATTTATTTGTGTCTTTTTTATTAAGGGTAAAGATTTTTTGAGTGGGATCTTACCTAGGAACAAAAATGCCTATAAACAAGGATAAAGCGATTATAGTGCCAACATCGGACATAAATAAAAATAAATAAATAATTAAAAGGCCCGAATTTGCATTTAAGAAACACATGGGTGAATGGAGTAAATATTGCAATGTGAAGGCACATGGACTTCCTTATAATGTGTATGGGTTTCCTAAACTGTCCTTGTGTCCCTAAATACACTTGGAGTAATGTTGGTCATTGAGGAAAGTGAATGGGAGTGGCAGTGGAGTGTGGAAGGTGTGGAAGCAATTGGAAGATGTTTTGATCTCTATTCCGCCTTCGTGCTCTCTTTTTCTAGTTTTTAGTTTTGTTATGTGTCATCTTGGTTGTCATTGAAGGTTTTATTGTTAGCTCAGTCCTACTGTGGATTTTTTACATGTGTAGGTTTGAATTATAAGGATTAACATGTCATTTTGTTCTCCCTAATTCGTCTTTGGATTTTGCATTTGATCATATCGTACTACCTAGCTTGGATTGTGGCGTTATGGGCTCAGGTTATAATCTTCTCAGCTTGCTATCTCGTTGTTTGTTTGGATATGTAGCTCGCCATTATGAATTACAACTCGGTACTAGATTTTTGCATCTAAGAGAGTTTCCTAAATTAGTCTCCAGTGTACAGAAGACATGGGTTTCCTCACGAGACAGTCACACTGTTTCACCTATGCAACAAACAGGTCTCCAACCTGATCAGTTTACATTTTCTTGCATACTCCCAGCCTGTGCCAAAATGCGAGCTCTGGAATAGGGTATGGACATCCAACAAAGCATAAAAGATAGAGGAATTTTGTCATATGTTGTAGTTGTAAATTCTCTAGTAGACGTGTATGCAAAATGTGGAACCTTACACAAGGTAGGTGAACTATTTGAGCAACTGCTACAATAACTTGCCGAGAAAGACAATAGCATACGAGGTGCTTCCCCTGTAGAAAAATATATCGTAGAAAATTTACCTTCAGTTACTACTGATGGAATTTCTGTTTGTGTTATCTGTAAAGATGTTATAAATTATGAGGAGGTAGCTAACAGGTTGTTGTACTTGCCTAATATGTTATAATTCTGATTGTATTTTTCGATGGATAAGTAATAGAAATTCATGTCTAATATGCCACTTTGAGATTCCCACAGATGATTCTGAGAACGAAGAAAAGAGAAGGAATGTAAGTGAATTGTAGATAGAAGATAGTCTGGAAAATAAAGGAGCAAGAGAAAATCATAGTAGTAGCTCAATCTATCCAGGATGAGCTTGAAGATGATAGGAAGTTGTTAAGAAAATCGAAGAGCTAGTGCAAGATTTAGTTGCATTAAAAACAACATTTGCAAAAACATTACAAATCATCGATATTTTATGAAAAGTAAACTGCATCTTGAAATTACCACACGGAATGGAGATTGCATGAGATTTGTTTTACAAAATGCCCCGAGAGAATACCAATATTGTTGTTCAATTTTAGGAAAGGTCTAGAGCAGGTGTGGAGTCTATTATGAAAGGGGGAGATATTTCATGTGAATCATTTGAAAAAATGCCTACATATCAAACAACTGCAGAAGTAATTATAGTTCCACTTTCCAAACTTATTGCTTTGATTGGTGTCAGAAACATCAAGGATTATTCTCTACATGCACACAATTTGACGTTTTCGGGGAAAGAGTTGCACTGAATCACGCACAACAATGTTCATGGTTGACATTATAGGGGTGCATATACTATATATTGCTGATTACTCTATATATTATATACTATATACTAAATGCAATGTTCTTGGTTCACCCTTTTGAGTTAAAAATATGAGGGAGGGTGATGCCATAACAATGAAAAGAAAGAAGGATCCTCATCACATCGGATTTGATATCTTGATCCACTTATTTGGCGAGATGATTTGGCCCTTGCAAATATCGACAACAATTGTAGACTTTAGTAGATTGTGTGCGTTGTACTTGTTCGAGACACTTTGGCTGACTTGTTTATCCCTCGGGCATGGTATCCTTAGCTTTATCTCTTATAATTTTAATGTTATTTGGTTATTAATTTGCAATAAAATAAAAATATTAAACTATTAGATACTCAAATAATTGGATATTTTTACCAGTGCAACTAATGCAATTAACAAAAGAACACCTCATAATTTATGCTACCGACTTACAATTTGACCCTCAACCGTGTCGTGACCAAAACCTTATGCCTTTGCTAAACCAAAGGTGTCAAAACTTAGAGTTCATTTCTTCGAATTGGCGAGAGCTAGACGAGTTAACTAAAATAATCATTTTTGTCTACCTTGCAAAGTTAGAAAGACGTAATTTCAAGAGATGTGAAAAACATCCTAGTGTGCCCCATAAAAGAGATGTCAAGTGTCCTATGTGTTCCTTGTTATGAGAAGATTCATATCAAGTTGTAGATTGACCCCAATCAACCATTTATACTCTCTTCACTGCTACTCTAGGAGCTCTATTACTCTGTTCTAAACTTTTAGGAAGTTGTTGAAACTGAAAAGTTGGATTTCATTTTGACCCACTTGTTAGGTTGTGGAGCCTGTTTTCATGTGTGAAACTATTGAAGACTGTACACTAAGAGTAATGTACACTTTTCATGTATCCTCGCTGGGGTTCGGGGTTGGGCCGGCCCCGAGTAGGGGTCTAGGGTGGCAACCCTGTAGTAGGGGTTCAGACAACCACCCAAAAAAAAATTTGGGCCTTAAAACGTGCTCAATATATCAGGAAACGTGATTTTCTCATATGGGTGGGATTTTTGACCCATAGGTTTATGGGATGGTTTCGGCCCATGGTTTTGATACCCATGGTTTTGTAAAATCTGCTTAGCGATTGTCTAATTATATGATTTTGTGCATATGGTAGATAATAGTAACATTGCATATGTGTTTTGAATTCGGGTGTGAATTCTATAGAGTTTGTTGAGGATAGCTCCAATCAGATCTGGGTATTATATTGAGAGAGTGGTGGCTTGTAATAAAATCTGAGCAAGTGATTCTTGGTGGATGTAGCCCAAATTGGGTGAACCACGTTAAATACTATCTCTTTGTGTTATGTTATTTTATTTTGCACTTTTATTTGAGATCTGTAATATTTTCTGCATATTAGTTTCTACTATTACGATTCTGTGAGGGATTATTCTGCATATTTTATCCCTTATTTCCTAACAATTGGTATCAGAGCCTGGTTTGGTTTGTTGAAGTGTTGAATCGCAGGGAAAGTTTTATCTTGAGTGGGAGCTATGGCAGATGATGGAAGATCTAGGGTTGATAAATTTAACAGGCATAATTTCAGCCTTTGGAAGATGTAGATGGAAGATTACCGTTATTTGAAGGATATTTATACTCTGCTTGTTTGAAAAAGTGAACAAACCCTCGAGCATGACAGATGCAGAATGAGATTTGCTGGATAGGAAGGCACTTGGGACAATCCGGCCATGCCTTGCATCTTCGGTATTATTTAATGTGTCAAAGGAAAAGACTACAAAAGAACTGATGGATGCATTAGGGAAGTTGTATGAAAAACCCTCTGCCTCTAATAAGATATTTTTAATGAAAAATTTGTTTAATATGAAGATGTCTGAGAATGGTTCAATAGACGATCATCTAAATGATTTTAATACGGTTGTAAATATGCTAGCTTTGGTTACAATAGAATTTGATGAAGAAATTAGGGCTTTATTAGTTTTGTGCTCTTTACCTGAGAGTTAGAATAGCTTGGTAATGGTGGTAAGTAACTCGGTTCCAGCTAACTCAAAGTTGAAGTTTGAGGATGTTGTAGGGGTGATTCTAAGCAAGGAAATGTGAAGAAAAAGATTTGGTGAATCTTTTACTTCAGGGAATGCTTTGACAAAGTGGAAACTAGAGGGAGACAAGAATAGAGGAAGCCGCGGAAAATCAAAGGATCGGCAAGGTCAAAATCCAAAAGCAAGATAGTATGCTGGCACTATGGAAAGTCTGGGTATGCAAAGAAGGACTGTTAGGAGCTTTGGGACAAGAAGAAACAACAAGAAGAAAACAAGGAGGAAAATGTGGCAACGGGTAATGTATGTCAGGATGCTTTGATTCTTTCTTTGTATAATATTACTTTGAATCTTGGGTTTTAGATTCGGGGATTCTTTCCATGCTTCTCCACATAGGCATTATTTTGTTGATTATGTTTACGGAGATTTTGGGCATGTTTGTATTGGTGATGATGAGCCTCAGAACATAGTTGGAAAAGGTTCTGTTCGGGTTAAGATGCAGAATGGGAATACTTGGCTATTGAAGGATGTCAGACATGTGCCTACATTAAGATAAAATTTGATATCGGCATGGCAGTTGGGAAGTGATGGTTGTACTATGATATTTACAGCTAACTCTTAGAAGGTTACCAAGGGTGCTCTTGTGGTGGCAAGAGGTAAGAAGGTTGGAACCTTGTATTTAACCACTTATAGCACTAATGTTTGTAATCTTGTGGCTTCAGAAGTAGATAAAACATTGTGGCACTATAGGTTTGGTCATATGAACCATAAGGGCATGGAGATCATAAAGAAGGATTTGCTAGATATAAAGAAACATGTTTGACATTCTATGAGGATAGTATATATGGGAAACAAAAGTGAGTAAGGTTTCTCAAGGTTGGACCTATAAAGAAAGAGAGTAAGTTAGAGCTGGTGCATTTTGATGTGTGGGGGCCGGCTTAGGTATCATCTCTTGGGGGTTCAAGTTATTATGTTACTTTTAGTGATGATGAAAAAGGATAGTTTGGGTTTATTGTATTAGAAACAAATCTGATGTATTTGACACTTTTGTTAAATGGAAAGCCTTGGTAGAGAATGAAACAAGTCTTAAGCTAAAATGTCTTAGGTTAAATAATGGAGGGGAGTATTGTAGCAATGAATTTGATGATTACTATTCTAATAATGGAATCCGTAGGTAAAAGATAGTTCCAGGAACTCCGCAATAGAATGGGGTGTCAAAAAGGATGAACATAACAATAATGGAATGTGCTAGGAGCATGAGGTTACATGCAAGAGTGCCTATTTCTTTTTGGGTAGAAGCGGTGAGCACAAAGTTGTGTAGTTGATAAATAGAGAACCCTCAAGCGCCTTGGATGGAGGCATACCTGAGGAGGCTCGGTATGGTAAGAAAGTTGATTATTCATTTCTTAGAGTCTTTGGATGTGAGGTGTTTGTTAATATAGACAAGGATGATAGGACCAAGCTAGAGGCTAAATCAAAAAAATATACTTTCATTGGTTATGGTGGTGATGAATTTGGATATAAATGTTGGAGTATTAAGGACAAGAAAATCATTCAATCTAGGGATGTGGTCTCTAATGAGAAAGTCATGTATAAGCAGCGGTGCGGGAAAATAGGGAAGAATCCAAGAAAGAATATGTAGTGGTAGAGGATCTTCTAGATCGGAAAGTGAGACATGAATCGGTTCATGAACCTCCTCAACAGAACCCCAAACTCCTATACTGAGGAGGTCTTCTAGTGTAAGAAGAGAACACGAACGTTTTCTCCTTCTCTTTATTATTTATTACTCACCGATAGTGGAGAGCTAGAGAGCTTTGATGAAGCAATGCAAGTAGATTCCGGGAAGAAGTGGAAGCGAGACCATGGATGAGGAGCATCGTGCTCTCATGGAGAACTAGACATGGGATTTGGTGAAGCTATTTGAAGTCAAAAGACCATTATAGAACAAGTGGGTGTTCAAAGTCAAAGAGGAAGGAGGCAAGAAAATATACAAGGTCCGGTTGGTGGTCAAGGGGTTTTCATAGAAAAAGGTATAGATTTTGATGAGATTTTTTTCTTACGTAGTAAAAATGACTTCTATTAGAACTATTCTAGGAATAGTTGCAATAGAATACTTACACTTAGAATAGCTTGATGTAAAGACTGCATTTCTCCATGGTGATTTGGAGGAGGAACTATATATGCAACAATGTCGGGGGCTATGAGGTAAAAGGTAAAGAGGAGATGGTGTGCAAACTATAGAAGAGCTTGTATGGCTTGAAACAATATCCATGTCAATGGTATAAGAAATTTGATAGCTTCATGATGGAGAAAGGTTATATTAGATGTCATTTTGACCCTTGTGTGTATATAAAGAAATTTGAGGATGGCGCTTATATTATCCTTTGTCGTATGTGGATGACATGTTGGTTGCAGGTAAAAACATGCAAGAAATAAAAGTACTCAAGAAGAAGCTAAGTGAATCCTTTGCTATGAAGGATTTGGGGGTAGCCAAACAAATCCTTGGTATGAGGATATCTTAGGATAGGAAGGAACGGAAGCTGAATTTATCTCAGGAAGAGTACATTAAGAAGGTCTTGGAGAGGTTTAATATGTAGGATGCTAAACCGGTTGGGACTCCTTTGGTAGGCCATTTCAAGTTATCAAAGGAACAATGTCCTAAGATAGAGTAGGAGAGAAACCAGATGTCCAAGGTACCTTACTCATCAGTGGTTGGTAGTTTGATGTATGCCATGGTGTGCAATAGGCCTGATATTGCCCATGTAGTGGGAGCGGTGAGTATATTTATGAGTGATCCAGGTAGAGATCACTGACAGGCAATAAAGTGGATCCTTCAATATTTGAGAGGGACCATGGGGACAATTTTGTGCTACAGTGGATCAAACACCACTTTGTGTGGTTATGTAGATTCAGATATGGTTGGAGATGTAGACAGCAGGAGGAGCACAATAGGTTATGTTTACACTGTAGGTGGAAAATCAAGTAAGCTAGATTTCACGACTACGAGAAAATGGCAGCTTTGTCAACCATGGAGGTGAGTATGTTACTGCCACGAGGGCAAGCAAGGAAATGATTTGTTACAGCAATTACTTGAGGAGTTGGGGCATAAGAAGGAGGAAGGAAAGTTGCATAGTGATAGTCAGAGTGTTATATACCTAGCTAAGAACTCTACTTTCCACTCTAGGACGAAGCATATACAGTTAAGGTACCATTTCATCAGGAAAAATTTTGAGGAAGAGAAGTTGAAGATGGAAAAGATTCATACCACCAAAATCCTATAGACATGATGACCAAGGTGGTGACAAGGGAAAACTCGAAGCTTTGTTCAGGCTTTGGTTGGTCTTCATAGAAACTAGTGAAGGGTTGAGAAGCTTGCTCAGACAAAAACTAGCCTGCAAGTGGGAGATTGTTAGATTGTGGAGCCTGTTTTCATGTGTGAAAGTGTTGAAGACTGTACACTAAGATTACTGTACACTTAAATTTATGTATCCTTGATGGGGTTCGAGGTGGGGCTGGTAGCACCCGGTAGAGGGGTTTGGGGGCGTAGCCCCCGATTTTTTTTTGGGCTTTAAAACGTGCCCTATATATCGAGAAATGTGATTTTCTCATATGGGTGGGATTTTTGACCGTGGGACTTTTCGCCCATGGTTTTGATACCTGATTTTGTAAAACTACTTAGCGATTTTCTATTTATATGATTTTGTGCATATGGTAGATAATAATAACATTGTAGATGCGTTTTGAATTTGGGTGTGAATTATGTAGAGTTTGTTGAGCATAGCTCCAAATAGACATGGGTATTGTAATGAGATAGTGGTGGCTTGTAATAAAATCTGAGCAAGTGATTCTTGGTGGACGTAGCCCAAATTGGGTGAACCACGTTAAATATTGTCTCTTTGTGTTATGTTATTTTATTCTGCACTTTTATTTGAGATCTATAATATTTTCTACATATTAGTTTCTACTATTGTGATTATGTGAGGGATTATTCCGCATATTTTATCCCTTATTTCCTAACACCACCATCTAAACCTTAAGTAACGAAATTCTTATCTGTCTTCACAAACGTCTAGTATTTTTCCTAGAAAATTACTTCTAAGCTCAATTTATGTGAAAAAAACTCTTCTAGATAGGTTGATAAAGGCATTTTGTAGGCCTCAGGTTCTTTTGAATAGGTCAAACTAGATCAACTACGTTTGATGGCTACGTAAAACTAGCTGCAAATCATAAACAGTTTTTCAGCTCCAAATTTAGTTAGCTCCTGTGAATTCTTGATATATAGGAGTACTCGTAGAAATTTACGCATTGTGTATTTTCTCATTAGAAGCTAGTTTTGAAGGTTGTTCCTTAGCCTCCAATCCAAATTGAGATGTTTTCATGACAAGTAGAAAAATGTGAAATATGATTTTACGACTCTTGTCAAGGCGATAACCCACCATTAAAACTATTTGAAATGCATATGTAATGTAGGAAACTCTCCCATGTGGCTTATGGTGTGAAATTTGACTTTCGAAAAAATAGTGTTTCTTCCTCTTCCCTATCTCTTTCTCTTTCCTTAGTTAAGAAATGAAGTGAAATGAATGTATGTCTCTAACCCTCTCTCTTGAAGTGAAATCATTATTAATGTGTAAATGGAAACTAAAAACGTTAATTATGCTAGATTTAGGTGGATTCCATGCCAGCTATTTATCGTTAATTTCATGCTCACATAGTTTTGTAGAATGCAAGTAAGATGGCGAAACAACATGATTGTAATTCATTGTGTATTATTATAATTTATGTATGTACTATGCATATATTATATGTGTGTGTGTGTGTGTGTGTATTGCTATATTAGAGTAAAGTTTATTGTTGAAATTTGGTAATGTTTATGAGTTTCTTGTTTTCTGAGTGCTTTGGGAAATGTGCATTTAATAATAGGTATCATTTTGATTCATATTTACATATGGTAAAAAAAAGGGGGTTGGATATACATGTTAAATGGGATTGTAGAGGATAATTCAACATTTTTTGAAGTATTAAAATGTTTATTATTGAAGTTTTGTTATATTTTTAAGATACTATTATTTAAGAGAAATGTTCATCTAAGCAAGGGTGTTACTTTTTATCACCAAATTATGTACTGTAAAAACGTGATATATATGTGTCAAATCAATGAATTTAATAGCTTAAAGTGAAATTCCAGTCTACAATTGATGATTAAATAATTGATTTGTTGTGTTTCTTACCTTTAAAATGTAATAAAGAGATCTAAACCGAATAGTCAACCCTAGTGTAAAATTCGTGTACAACTACCCTTCTGAGTAATTTATTTCAGCATAGAAAACTAAAACCTTCGAATGAACTTATATCTTTACGATCAATGACACCTTCTACCTTAAGTAAATAAGATCTCTAGTTTGATTTTATTGCCATAGCCTTTATGCTTAGCAACATTGTCATGAACCCAATGATTAGGAATGACATGGTTAAACTTTATTTTGGTGTATGTCATCCCCTCATAGGATCGATGGTTGTGTATGTAGTAAGGAAAATTTGATTTTCTTAACATAGCACTTCTTGGGAAACCAACATTAAACATAGTGTAAAATCATCTTTGACTGACACAAGTGTTGAGTGGTGAAGATCACCAACTAACCCTGGAAGTCACATTTAGGAGTTAGGATGATAAAACAAACTCGAAACCCAATCTCAATTGTCGTTTGGATTCTATGGTGCAATACTAAGAGTTAATTGTGAAACATAACATCAATTTTTGTATGATTAGTTTGAGAAAACATAACCATAAGATGATGTGCATGGAGAAAGGTGAATTTTGGATCATTCTTATAACATGTTTAAACCATTTTGTGGTGAGAAAAGGGATCCAGATTGTGTAAACTCTATTGCAAACCTTAACCCCTTAAACAATAAACTACACCATGTTGCTCTCATACTTGTCCTAGTATGTCATGGATGTATGATGTGAAACTAGGTGATCATGTTCTTGGAGACAAATCCCTTAAGACAGGGGACTAGTTGTCTCATTGATGATGTGAAACTATGTGATCATGTTCTTCGAGAAAAATCGCTTAAGCATGGGACCTGGTGGTCTCGGCGAGGATTCAAATACCCCATAAAAATAGGTTACACAATTCATTACAAAAAGGTTAATGAACCTAGTTAGGGAAAATCCTCTTGTGTCAAATGTAAATTGAAACTCATGAAACCTAATCTAGAAACAAGAAAAGAAAGAAATATGTTGCCATGTGTAGAGCCTTCAAATCCCTTAAATTAATTGTTGGAGCATAACTATAGTGAAATTAAAATTGACGCTTGGCTTTGGAAATTATTCCATAAAAAATTGAAACATGATCTTCTTTGTAATGTGATTAAACCCTCTTGTTGTGGATAAAAACCTATTTGTATATAATAATTCTTGTGTACTAAATCAATCTAGAAGTGAGTGAAAGAAACACGAACCTAAATCCTAAAACAAAAAAATGTGAACTTCACATGCTTGGACATACCCTTGTTTGGTTGTGTAATGGAGGTATGATATAAGACCTAGTAGTCTTGTGTGTAGATAAATACCCTATTAATGAATGACTGAATTAAGCAAGTAATTGAAATAATGTTGATTATCCTTATTTAATGAGATGTAGTGTAAGTTAAATGTTAAAGCTGTATAAAGGAAACCTAGCAAATAAAGGAAAAGAAATGTTTTATTCACATATTATGAGCCTTTATAGAACTTAAGTAAAGATTGAAACATGATTGTAATAAATAATTTTATCTTAAAATTTTCATGTTGTGGGAAAAGCTGTTAGGTAATAAGGGATAAAATATGTGGAATAATCCCTCACAAAATCACAACAAGAGAAACTAATATACGAAAATATTAAAGATCTCAAATAAAAGTGTAGAATAAAATAACATAACACAAAGAGACGATTTAATGCGGTTCATCCAATTTGGGCTACGTCCACCAAGAATCACTTGCTCAAATTTTATTACAAGCCACCACTCTTTCAATACAATACCCAAATTTGTTTGGAGCTATGCTTAACAAACTTTACAGAATTCACACCTGAATTCAAAACACATCTGCAATGTTACATAATACCTACCATATGCATAAAACCATATAAGTAGACAACTACTTAAGCAGTTTTACAAAACTATGGGTATTAAAACCATGGGCCAAAACTGTCCCTTAAACCTATAGGTTAAAAATCCCACCCATATGAGAAAAGCACGTTTTCTGATTGATTGGGCACATTTTAAGGCCCAATTTTTTTTTTTTCAGGGGGGCTACGCCCTCGAACTTTGGCGAGACAACTGTGGAAAGTGTACAGTACTCTTAGTGTATAGTCTTTAACACTTTCTCACATGAAAATAGGCTCCACAACCTAACAAAGACCCTATCTATAATTATAAACTGCACTTGAATCATTATGTTGTGCCTTGTCCTTTGAAAAGAAAAAGATTTACCTTGATGTACATCATGTGTCTTCATGTTATCCACGTGGGTTAATGTTTTTTTAAACATATAATGTATAGTGGGTAGTCCTTAGTGATCCCCTGCAATGTCATGTGTACTAAAATATAAGTCAAAAAAATTATTTTGGTATTTTTACTATTGTATTTGTGTGTGTAAAATATGGGATTTACATTTGGTATCGAGTGGAGGTTTATGTTTTCAAACCTCTGGGATGGATTAGAGTTGTGACAATTTCTGCATGGTGGTGGTGGAGATGGGAAGAGTAATGTGATATATGTTGTTATGTTACCAACATTGTAATTGTGATATTATGAACACACATGTTGTGCATGTCACTTAGTGCATATTTTTATCATGTTTATGTGCTTGTGATGAGAGTATTCACTCTTTTTTTGTGGATTCAATGAGGAGTTCACGTGTGATGTGTTGCCTTATTGTGTGTGAAAAGAATGTTATTGTGGATTGCGAGTGTTGGAGTGTCTTGTTATTCTATGATATGTAGGTGTGATTATGTGTTGTAGGACGGGGTGGTGTATAGTGAATTGGATTGTATTGTGACGTCGCCACCATATTGTGAGGAATCCTTATTATCGGCATGTTTTATTACGATTGACTATATGTTGAAATGTTAGTCATTTTCTTCATCATACATATGATTCATGTAATATATGATGGTTTATGTCATTACTTAGGGGCATATGGTGATTGTATGACCCCTATTGTGTAGTATTTTCACCTTGTGAGTATTATGTGGAAATGTGATGTATCGTAACCCAGTGAAAGTAATGATTGTGTTTTACCCTGTATATATACCATGTGCAAGATGCTACATTTAATGTGCATGAATCACCATTTTGTTAGTGATGTAGTTATGTGTTATGTTGTGAACCTTACACTAACCGACCCTTAAGGGGAGCAATCTTCAAGAGTGTATGTGTGGAGAGAGGAGGCGTGCACCAGTTTTTCATAATCTTGAGTTGGGTATGAGTGAGGAAGTGGAGTCTTATATAGACTTAAAACCTACTTTTAATCTATTTAGTATACTTTGATCTTACTCAATATATTGTGGATACGCACCACCTTAGGCTCAACTTATGCAAACTAGCATCCCCTTCTCTCTCATATGCATTTGTCCATCGAACAATCCTATGTTATTTTGACTATGTTGAGC
Source organism: Taxus wallichiana var. yunnanensis (assembly GCA_018340775.1). NCBI lineage: Eukaryota > Viridiplantae > Streptophyta > Pinopsida > Cupressales > Taxaceae > Taxus > Taxus wallichiana. The sequence continues at coordinate 597,044,289 of CM031236.1, read as the reverse complement.
CTTGTGGGAGTATGGAGGGATGATTCAGGCAAGAGATTATGATAGTTTTATTATTTGATATGTTATTTTATGAGCCGAGTCTTGATGTCTGAGTTCTAGTAACTCCATGAGTACCCCTTTAGTGGTCGTATGAGGCCACATAGTGATTGTAATGTTATTTCTCTATATGTATTTTATTCATAAATTGATCATTATCTTTTTTCTTGTCATAACCAATATTTTTCTTGATTGATATAGTCTTATATTTTGGGAATTTTATTTGGTTGTTTCATTAACATGCATATTTTGCACTAACTATTGCTATTTAGCCAATTTATTTTGCTTAGTTTTAAATTTGCGTTTCAAGTTTTTTTATATCGTATCCCAAGGCTTGGGATTTTTGCCACTTGTCATTTGAAACGGATTTTTATCTTTGTTCTAATGTTGTAATGTGTTGCAATCGGGTCATGGGATTCACCATAGAGTGGTTGAACCTATGGACCCGCTTCGTTGTATGGGGGTATGCCACTAAGGGGTTTCAGATAACTAGCAATTTTTTGAACCACAAGTTATTATGTCACTTGGGTTAGGCATGTCTAGACCATATGTGCCTAGGGCCATAGGGTGACCGACCTCTTTGAGGGAGTGATAAGAGATTTGAGGGAGTGATAAGAGATTTGTGTGCGTGGATAGAGCATTTAGAGGTATATGGAGATGTTTTGTGATGTTTTGGGAGGTATATGGAGATGT
>CM031236.1:597036060-597038560 GCA_018340775.1 Taxus wallichiana var. yunnanensis | reverse complement strand
GTTTGGATTCTATGGTGCAATACTAAGAGTTAATTGTGAAACTTAATAACATTTTAGTATATGATATGTTTGAGAAAACATAACCATAACATAATGTTCATAGAGAAAGGTGAATTTTGGATCATTCTTATAACATGTTTAAACCATCTTGTTGTGAGAAAATGGATCCACGTTGTGTAAATTCTATTGAAACCTTAACCCCTTAAACAATGGAATAATCCATCTTGCTATCCCACTTGTCCTAGTATGTCATGGATGTATGATGTGAAACTAGGTGATCATGTTCTTGGAGACAAATCCCTTAAGACAGGGACTAGTGGTCTCATTGAGGATTCAAATGCCCAATAGAAAATAGGTTACATAATTCATTACAAAAAGGCATATGAACCTAGTTAGGAAAACCCTCTTGTGTCAAATGTAAAATGAAACTTAGGAAACCTAATCTACAAAAAATAAAATAAGGAATTATGTTTCCATGTGTAGAGCCTTCTTAATCCTTTAAATTTAGTTTTCGAGAATAACTATAGTGAAATTTAAATTGAAACTTGAATTGGGAAAGTGTATCCGTGAGATTTCATTCCATAGGAAAAGTGAAACATGATATTCTAGGTAATGTGATTAAACCATCTTGTTGTGGATAAAGAACCTATTTGTATATAATACTTCTTGTGTACTAAATCAATCTATAAATGAGTGAAGGAAACATGACCCTAAATCCTTAAAAAAATGTGAACTTCACATCCTTGGACTTACCCTTGTTCCATTTGTGTAATGGAGGTATGATATAAGACCTAGTAGTCTTGTGTGAAAATAAATGCCCTATTAAATAACAAGTGAATTAAACAAATAATTGAAATAATGTATATGATCTTTATTTAATGAGATGCATCGTAAGTTAGATGTGAAATTGTATAAAGGAAACCTAGAAAAAAATAGGAAAAGAAATGTATGACTCACATGTTATGAGCACCGTATACAACTTAAGTTAAAGATTGAAACATGATTGTAATAAATGTGTAATCCTAAGAATATCATGTTGTGGGAATACCCTATCTATTATTTTATATTGTAGTTGAATCGTTATTTTGTGCCTTGTCATTTTAAAAAAATAAGGAGTGACCTTGATGTACATCATGTGTTTTCATGTTATCAATGTGGGATAATGTTTGTGTAAACATATAATGTTTTGTGTGTAGTCCTTAGTTATCCCTTGTAGTGTCATGTGTACCACAATGTAAGTAAAAAAAATATTCTGGAATTTTTATTGTTATATTTGTGTGTGTAAAATGTGGGCACTACAACAATAAGGGATAAAGATAACCAACAAAAATAAACATCCCAATTAACGCCAAAATGCAACCAAGGCCCAATAAAACAATTTATCAATAATATCTTATGGATATGAGAATCCAACCCTCTTCCACAGCTAGAATCTTGTGAATTTCATTAAGTATCTCTAGTGGGATTTTTCGACGTGTGGCTCGACATAACATGATCGATTGTTACAACATTGTGTTTCTTATGATAGATCTTAGTCCACCCATCACCGTCATTCGTGAGGGAAAATGATCCTACCAAATCTCCATCAAGAATCTCACCCACTCCAATCTCAAGGATTAACTCTAATTTTCCATCAAAATTTTCATCTATCTCTCTTTCAAGGATAGTGGTCTTACCCTCTGACTGACACCCATCAGTCAATTTTGGATGTGGATCAGTAAATTTATTTGATGCAACCCCTAGCAAAAGAAATAAAGATTCAAAATTTTAATTACCATCTCGCCTAGCGGGCCAGCATTTTCTCACAACATCAAAATGGTCACATGTAGGTGGAGCATCTAGTAACTTCTCCATCATTCCTGCATCGAAACCCTCCGAACCACTAGTACTACTATACACCATAGATGTGAGTGACAAGGAAGCACATGTCAACTCGTTGTCATCCTCCATTTGGGCGCCATCATCTTTAAAATAATCTTCCTCTAACTCATCGTCCATTTTTAAAAAATATTATGGGGACCACAATCCTTATTTTCCTACGAAAGTAAAAATCACCTTGACAACAGCTCTTTGGTGTGAAACCAACCATTCTACACTTATCACGGACATCGAAGATCTCTTGAAATCAATCTTTTCTCCCATATGTCAATCTCGAATCCGAAAACATAGTAAAGATCCTTGGATCCAAATGGAATATTGATAAAAAGCCAAGGAAAAACCAATTTTAACTATTCTTTAGTTGTAGGGTCAACTACAATCAATAAACCCATAGATGTTGTAGTCCCTAAAAAGAGTTCGGGATCCCATAACTCCAGTGTAGAGCCGGGTGGTGAATCTAAACAGTAGATCCTAAAATTGGGGCTCACAGTAGCATCCTCGGTTTCCCATGATGAAGGTTGAGGGTGGATCTCCCTAAAACCACGAGAACCCCATGTAACACTATCTACAAATCTAGCTCGCTTATAATAAATGAAGAGAAAACCATTCCCCTGCAAGTGCT